>CM070760.1:997385-1044885 GCA_036346245.1 Bonia amplexicaulis | reverse complement strand
AATAACCCAGGTTATCCGAACTCGATCTATGACCCAATTCCTCAAACCCCTATTTTTCTGGGAAGATCGGAAGTATTGCACCTAACATACCGGTGCTTCCGCACTATGGTACTACCTCCTTCCAAAACGGTACTTCCGTACGCCGAAAATCTCACTTGGAGCTCTCTGAAAAAAATATATCTCAACTCAACCCGGTACTTTCGCCAAATGGTATTACCGCACTTATGCCCACGGTACTTCCGCAAAGTAGAACTACCACACTAATACCTGCGGTATTTCCGATTTTCTTAACACTTCTAGAAAATAGTCCAAATCAAATACAATCTTTGCAAAAATCAATTGACCACTCTACAAATATTGCAATGGTTCATCACAACAGTATCATGGACCTTCTCATACGGTCCTAAAGATAGTAATCTATTGTTAAGCGCATAGACAAGCAGTGAATGCTGTTTGGAATTGTCTTTGTAGCCAACTGGCTAAGAAATGTACTCTGCTTCTTTAAGCTCCTGACTTGTTCATCTGCTGACTAAAGCATCGCTCTTAGCCTCTGAGTTATTGGGTGCGTTCGGGATGCTTTGGTTTCTGTTGCTACAGTAACTAGCTTTTAATGGTGCGTTTTTTAAAGCGGTGTCTACAATTAGATTGTAGTAGACATTGTACCAAGTTTAGCTATATCAGCAAAAAGTGTATGCGACTATTTTTTTGTACGTACTGTCTCTCGCGAATAGCCAGAATTCAAAAATCATAAACTAAAAGTCACAGTCGAAAAGAACACACCAATTGCCTTACAATCATACACTTCTCCTCTGGCCTTAGATAAAGCTTGACCCATCACTCTGATTTTCTCAGGTGCACTGGAAAGTAGATTATTCATGAAAAAGGACAAAAAGGTAAGAAATGAAGTGCACACCTGTGATGGAGGTCAGCATCAGCAGTAACCTCTCCCACAGCCCTCTGGCTTTCCTTGATTCGGGTCTGCAGTTCTTGATAAACATCATGCTTGTTCTTTGATTTTGCAAGCACAGAATAAACACGCGCCATGATAATTTGGTCCCTCATCAACCTAACTGCCGAGTCTGAGTTCACATTCTCATTCTCTTTTCTCCATATGCTGTATTTCCCAAGGACAGCAGAATCGACAGCCTTTGATCGCTCAATAGCCGCATTCTCTAGCTTAACACGTGCTTCATCATCTTTCCGAACCAAATCCATTGCTCTCTTTTCCTGTCTTTTCTCCCTTAGTTTCTATAGCAACAAAACAGTACCAAGAGAAGAGGTCATACGAGAGAAATGTGTATCAATAGAGACAACAATACACCCTTCGAGCTATTTTTGCTGCTTGCCAACTTGATGTTCATCTGCACAGAAAAGAACTTAATTTTCTGGTGCACCTAATCAGATTATATAAAAAGTGCTTTCGGAAATTCATATTTATATTTTATACCAGAATCATCCTTGGGTGCTTTATCTGATAAAGGTAAATCATGTTCTGCAGAACTGTTTTCAGCTTTAGCCTTGTCATTGACATCAAACTAGCATTGCTCTTGTCATTGACTAGATCATCAGTTTTCCAAGAGGGAGATGCATGATTCCTGAAAAAATCAAGACTCAAAATGCCTGCTTCTTGTTGACTAGCAGCTATAGCATCGATCACCTGAAGACCAAAAAAATGTATTAAGACTATAAGCACAGAGAAATTGAAGAAACTGCAAAAGATTCAAGACTGTTCCTATGTGAACAGCATCATAAGTCATGGTTATTGAATAATCGCAGCATCCACAGACTGAATAATAGCCCCCAGAGGCAGGAGCAAGAAGGGTAGGGGGGCCCGGAGGCATGGGAGAAGTCACCAAGGCAATCCAATCTAAGCATGATGTTCTGAAAAATAAAAGTATAGCAATGAAGACAAGCATGTACACTGATATATTACCACAAAACTAAATAACAAATACCAGAAGATTACACTACTGACTGCAAGATGTTATGACCTCCTTAGACAAAACAGATTTCAGGTTGTTCGTTACCAGTTGATCTCGCCAAGCTGTTTCCTACAAGGCAGGCTTTAAAAGTGAGACAAATCCTCAAAAATCAGGCTAAGAAAGCAATTGACTCCCTTTTAGAAGGGATAAATACCTGATTGCCATCCCTACCCTTTGGATCTGCAGGTAAACAAAAGAAGACATCACTTAACAATCTCAAATTAGTATAACAGTCTATCCAAATAGTATAACAACGTTCCTAGTAGCTAACAACAACAAAATGTAAATATAGTCTTTGCCAGTGATAATGCCCTAGAGAGCTCATTGTGCTAATGACAAAACTAACCTTCTTTCCCTTACTGTTCAGTTTGCACAGATAAATGTAGGTTTGGTGTTCTATAGGACTATAGGGGTAGTACAATGTCATCTGTATGGAGTTGGCTCCTCCTACCAGCAGCCTCTTTCCCCCTCTGTCACACATCCAACCTAGCAACAACATAATGTAACACTCACAGAGCGAGAGGGGAACGATTTCAAAGATGACTTGAATCACAACGACCATTGCCTCTCACAAGCTCATGATTTCTTTACAATTCCATCTATTACCTTTTGTTTTTACAACAGAGCGTCATGCTGCAGCTACGCAATTCACATCCAACCCTAGCAAGTAGCCACAACACATCAATCGCTAAATAGCAGTCCTTAAACCACTCAAATCTACACAGATTCCATTCTCGCTATAACCCCCGCCAAACTAACGCCGAGAAGCACGTACGTCAAACTCGCAATCTAGACAAATACAAACGAGAACCACCCAATCTAGGCGCTAATCACGCAACGGAACCCGGAGTTGAGAATCGATGGCGCCACCGTACCAGGGCTAAGGGAGGCGCACCAGATGCGACGTGGACGTGGCCGCCATTGCGCGCGACGAAGGAGAGCGACGGAGCGAGCACGAGGACCACCACCGGCGGCAGCACGCCGGAGCCGGACGCCGCGCGCCTCCCTCCTCCGCCTCCGGCGGTGGAGCACGGGAGCCGCTTCGGGGTCGGCATCGGCGGCGAGGCGAGGGCGGGCTCCGGATTTGGTGGGCCAACATGTTTGACCTTGTACCACCTATCTGTCTTAATCTGCACCGAGTAAATTCGATCTAACTGTTGATTGGATTCCAACGGAACGGATCGATACGGAGACGGCAAGAAGGGCCCCGCCGCTCGCTGCCCGCAGGCAGCCTGGGTACTCCGCCGCCGCCGCTCGCCGGAGCTCCGCCGCACTTCGCAGCCATGCTCAAGGGACACGGTGCGGCAAGCCGGCTCTTCCGAAGCGCTGAAGCGTGTCATCGGACGGGCACATGCTTGCCCAGCCTAATGGCCAATTGACCGCGCGTCCATGCATGGCAAGGCTCCAGCTGAAAACGTGCCCGCGGCCAAAGCTCATGATCCTGTATTCCTGTATGCAGATGCCATTTTTTTACATGCATGCTTATTGGATCGAACAAGCTTAGATATTTCCGTATGCATGTTGTTGATGTAGATTGGCAAGAAAAAAGATATGTTTTTGCAAACTATTAATTCTTGCTGGTGCTAGTTGCCAAAAGATTACAGTGGCTTTAATGCGACTTATCATATGCACACAGCTTATTTCGTGCACTTATACACTAGTGAAACCAACACACTTTGATCCCCATCCAACCATCCAGATCTAGGAGCACATATTTTATAGCAAACCGCCCACCTTTTCCTACTAGCTTTGCGAATAGCCCTTCCCAGCCGGTCTCCCCTCCCATCCGCCTTCATCCCTCGAACCAATCCCATCTCTCAAACCTAGCTTCCAATTCTCCATCCTCATCTCCGTGCATAGAGTATGTTGCCTACTTTAATCATGTGAAAAGTCTCGAGTAACAATAGCAACTCTTCTAATGCACTGCAAGATAGTGTGTGATTCTGCAACAATTTGCCACTACTATCACATTTCGCATTTTTAGGTCTGCAGTAAGCCTGTACTTACAGTACAAAGAATGATGTGGAGCAACTTTGCAAGGAGGGTTCATTTTTCAAATATAAGTTTTATATGGGTTTATTTCTAGAACAATAAGATCTACGTATACATCAACAAACTGATTTTAGGCCTAAAATCAGTCAATTTTTCTGGCATTGGATGGAGATCCAACGATCCATGTCCCTTCCCCCAAATCCTAAAATCCCCTCCAAAGTCCTAATCCTACTCCTCCACCAAGCTTCCCTCGACCGTTGCACACTTGTACCGCTTGCTGCTCGAGTGCCTTCTCCCCATTGGAGCCTCACCAGCGCCGACAAGGCCTATCCTCATGGTTGCCTCCTCCTCCATGTCCTCCCTTGCACCTTGTCCTCCTACCCCTGCACCACCGTTGCCGCCACTCCCCCTTCTTCTCTATCTCCAGTAACTTCTTTCTGCACCTCCTACTCTACCTTGCCATCACCTTCGATGACGGGTAGCGGTGCGTCTGGTGCATCTCCATAGTATAAGGAAAAGAAGGGTGATATTTGGTGCAGTATGCGTTCGTCATCAGCAGCTGCGCTTGTGGAAACGCTCTCACGCGATGGGATAGGACTGAGATGGCGGTGACACTTGCTAGAGACGAATGTCGAAAATGGATTCACAGAATCACAAAGTCGAAACGTTCAAAATGGAGGTATTTATGCAAATTAAGGTTTCTGATGAACAGTGAATTACTACAGTAGGAAACAATAGTGGGCCGGTCCGAGGTGAACAGTGGCAGCACAGTGCTTGGCCCTAGCGGCTTAAAAATATTATTTGGCCTGATGGGTGGCTCGGCCCAAGTCACGCAGCCGAAACAGCCCAGCCAGGTGCGTGCGCAAGGACCGCCGATGGGCGACACGTAGACGGTTGGGATCGCGCCACGTCGCAACCCTCGCCCCTTCTACCTCCGGACGGTGCAGCGCCGCCTAACAGAGCTTCGGTAAGGGCAGCCAGAGCGACGCCGGCAAGGCTCACCGGCGACGAGCGCGGACACTTACAGCAAAGCCTCCATCCAGGGATTCCATTTATGGGGTTAGACAATCTTGGAAGGCGGTGGTTTTGGCTGGAGGAGAGTGAAGGTCTCACGGGCATTAGCACGGCATAGGGCGACTCCGGTGAGATCCCGGAAAGGTTGTTGAAGTTTTATCCATCTAAGGCATGAGGCGAACTCAACGGCAGATGCGGCTTAGGTTGGGATAGCTCAGGTTGAGCTGTCCACGGTGAGGTCCCTCCCACCGGCAAAGGCTCACGACGCTGGAGTTCTAGGGTTATGCTCGTGCTAAGGTGAGCTCGCTAGTGTGATAAAGATGCATTGGGGATGCTAAAGACAAATGCAATTAAATTTTAATTGAGAAACGAAGGAAATTGCAATGAGGGGATCACCGGCGTGAAGAGGTTCATCGGCGGTGAGTCAGTGCGATTGCTTTCAATTGGGTGCTATAGAGGGTGTCTAGGAACCTTGCGAAGTGATCCAAAGGGTCTCTGAGGCTTTAGAGGGGTGTTAACACGGTGGGAGCAGGAACTCGGCTGGGGAAGTGCTAGCGCATGGAGGGAGGTGATGGCAAGGGTGCGGTCGGCGAGGCCAAAGAGTAGGCGAGGTGGCGGATGGGCTGGTGAGGAAGGACCACGTCACTGACGAAGCTGGCGCTGGCTGACGGAAGCGAGTACGACGGGCACGTGTGTCACCCGGGAGGCGCGCTGAAATGCAGCAGCGAGAGCGCGGGTCAGCGCGGCGCGCAATTCAAGTGGAGTGAGGTCAGCCGGAGGTGGTGAGGCTTAAGTCCGTGGGATGCGCTGTGAAAGCCGGGAATACGGGTGTGAACGCTAAGAGGCTAAGCGGGGAGGCCAGCACGACGCAGGTGAACAGAGGAGACACGGAGCAGGAAGTGGCGCCGTCCGAGAGAAGACAATAGGCGACCAAAAAGGGAAAGCGAAGTTTTGGTTAGGATTTGACGAATTGGAAAAGAATTTGAATTCAACAGGAACTCAAACGAGAAACAAAATTCAATTTGAACTTTTGAGGCGTTTCGGTTTTCTCAAAAATTTTAGCCCACTGTTATTTAGTAATTCCGAAACTAAATAAAAGAGAAGTGCTACCCGGTGCGTTTAGGTATGGAACATTTCATTTCGCCTCCGGAATTAATCCAGCCAGTAAAAATTTGAAACGGCATAGAGCATAGAAGTCGTTTTGGCGGTAGAAAGAAGGCGACGCACATACGCATCAAGCACGGCCAAAGTACTCAAAATCACGGCTGGTGACAAAGTTGCAGATTCCAGCAATGACGCAAAATCGAAATTATTATTTTTCACATTGACCGATCCCTCACCCTAGCAAATCGACCATTTCTAGATAAAAGTTTCTGAGCCAGTTTCATCAAAACCGGCACGCAAGCCTGAAAGCTACCGATAACACACTTTCAGAGCACACCACCACCAAACTCGCAACGACTTCTCCTCCCGTCTCAAGACTCCCGAACCATCCTGACATCTTCTGATCGCGACATGATTTTGCTCCATCGATCGAATGAGTCTAATCGCATAATTAACCATTTTACCATACAAGGCCTATTATTTCACCATACAAATCCAGTCCAGTCCAGTCCATTAAAAATGTGAATTGTACAATGAAGTGTGCGTGTTCTATCTTTACGGCGCTCAGTTCGACTAATTTTTTTAAAAAAAACATATTCGCCTATCACGGATAATATGTACAAATAGAAGAAAAAAAGAAAAGATAAAAAGCCATAAAAACTAAAAAACTAAAAAAAGATAAAATTAAAGAATAATGAACTAGAAGACAGAAGCCGAAGTCGGTTATATCTTGCCATCTTGCAGCAACATCTACATCGATAATTCAACCATGATATATTTGCAGCCATGTTTTGCTTGCCATCTAGTGCTCTATTCACAACATCACCACACCAATGCCTTAACTAAGCAAAGCTTGGGTGCACTAATAGCTGAGCCGAGGTGGGCTAAGCCACCAATTAAAGAATAACGCAGGCATGCATGGTCTTGGCGCCACTGCATGCGTGCATTGCATATATACCTTCGCGGCTAAACAATTGGCTAATCTACGAACCATGTAGCGGCGTGTCGGCGTCAGTCACTGCTGCGCCTGGCCGGCGGCGGGGCGTCGGCGGCCGCCATGTCGTGCTCGTGCGGCCAGGGGATGAGGCTGTATGGCGGGAAGCAGCAGTCGCACTGCCCGGGCACCGCCGCGGCCACTCACCCGCGGGCATCTGCCCCTCCGCGGCCGTAGCCACTTCGGCGTCGTCGTCCTCGGCCGGCGCGGCGGCGTCGCGGACCGGACCCCAGCAATCGACGCGGTTGAAGCGGGGGAGGTTGGAGTGGAAATAGACCCACACCGTGGCCTCCTCCAGCTCCGGGTGCCGGCTGAACAGGTTGCCGTCGCCGTGCACGAACGCCTTCAGAACCTGGCAGGCCAGAAGCAGAGGTTAGGACAGGATCGCATAACACATCGTCTCATAAAAACAAAAGAGAGAGATCGGAATACACATCTAAGAAACTGCAGTACAAGATAGCGAGGCTTGATTACTTCAGTATCTACTGACCGCACAAAACCTTGATTTATTTGATTCTGCAGTTTACAATGAACTTTTATGACTACTACTGAAACTCTGCTCGTTTTATCTGGAGTCGCGTAATTGCGTCAAGGCATCCGTTCAGTTCTCCTACAGATGCAAAGTTCAATTCACAGTAAAATTAACTTAGGAACATCTACACAAAAAAATGATTTTGAACTTCCCATGTGCCACTTCTCCAACAAGTCAGGACAAAAGTACATTTCTGATCCTGTAGTACTAGTAGTGACTAGTACTATTGAGTAGTGACAGATCCCTAATTGAAGGTCCCAGCTCTACAGCTAGCTAACATGTTTTCATCGTGGGAGAAATAGATAATGGTCCCGCCGACACGAAATGATTCTGTTTGATCACGCGATGCAAACCGTGTACTGTTAATGACGCTACTATCGAAAAGATGGGGTTGTCCATATCACAGTCAAAAATTTTTTAACTGATTTATGCCTCGCTCGTTTGAGTTTATGTTTTTTTTCACTATCCTTAAATTTCGTTTTTTTCTAATTATTTTTAGAATTTTTGAACTTTTTTGCCGATTTTTTTTCTCGTATTCGTTTGCATTATACGTGCTGGGCTAACCCCTTTTTTCTATTTTAATTTTTTTTAAATTTAATTATGTCAAATAAGCCACCATCAGTTACAGTGTAATTTCAGCCAACTACAGTGAAAATTCAGCTATAAGCTACAAAAATTCAGTCTAACTGAGCACCACCTTAATCCACAAAATCGTCATTTTTTAGGATCGTTGGATCAGATCTGGATCTAGATCCAATGGTACAGTCTCCCTTCACATTCTATACAAATCCTCCTTCTGACTCCCATGCCACCCTGCCTCCACCCGTGCGCTGCCACCACCCCGTTCACCGTCGCTCTCTGACGAACCCCTCTCCCCTTCCACTGCTGCCTTTGCCTCCTCCTCCCCATCCGTCACCACCGACCTCTTTCTCCCCCACCGCTTGGCTCTGTTGCCCTTGCCTCACCCTTGTTCCCTATTTCAAGTGGCTACTGCCGCTGGATCCACCACCGTCTCCCGCTGTCTCCTAATATTTTATTATTCTCACCTTTTCTCCCAACCTCCACCGCCCACTGTCCTCCCCCAATTCCACGATCGGTGGTGTCACCGTCACCAGTTCTTTGTGGCCTAACCTTTCTCTAAATTTGAATGCTCTGGTGAACCTTAGATCCTAACTCACCGCCGCTATCAGATAAGACGATCTTGTCGGTCTGAGCTTGAATCTCCAAGCAAATCACAAGACCAGACACCCCGCCCTTCTTTCTTGTCTTCGCGCTACCATCGCTAGATCCATCACCACCTCTTGCTGTCTCATAACATCATCTTATTCTTATCGTCCTCCTCCAAGCCTGCAACCAGCAGTGCCACCATCATCTCGCCGTGTCGCCGGACCTCCCTCTAAGTGCAGAGGTTCCGGTGAATCCTGAACGCTAACCGGTGAACATGGGGCAGTTTTTTTAGCAATCCGAAAAAAGATTGGCCAATCGAGTTGTGGTCCAAAATTCTTCTTTTTTTTCTTCTTTAAAAGATGTTATGGTCCAAGGCTCGATGCGTACGCGGCACTGCAGGAAAGCATGTGTAGATATGTGATCTGTATAGACACGTACCACGGGGAGCTCCTTGCGGAAGATGTAGTAGCGGAGGCCGGCGATGAGGTCGAGGAGAAAGTGGCCGCCGGAGATGTGGCAGTGGACGTGCAGCGACATCCTGCCCTGCACCTTCTTCCACTCGGCCACCACCTCGTCGCGCTGGAGCTTGTTGTACCACCCCTGCAGCTGCGCGAGGTTGATGGTGTGGGACACGGCGAGCGTCAGCCTCGCCGTCACGTCGCTGTGCGTCAGCGTGTACGTCCGCGGCAGCTTCCCCGGGTGCTTCTCCTCGTCCACCCCCAGGAACAGCACCTTCAGCTTCGACGCCTCGAAGGTCGCCGGCCCGAACAGCCTCGCCGTCTTTTACCAGAAAAAAGAACAAAACAGAGCACGCGCACCCTACCGAATCGTCAGCTCACCAAACAAATCGTACAAGAGATGGGCAAGAATGGATGGTTAATTTACCGGCACGACATATCGCCGCCGCCGCGCGTCCTTGGGCCGCCTCCCGAACACGACCACCGATCCCGCGGCGTGCCGCTGCTGCTTGAGCTGGGAGATCGGAAGCAGGGACATGGCAGAAGCAGTAGCAGTAGCCATGTTTGCTTCCCTTAACCCTGGAACCAACCAAAACTAACCGGAAGATCAGGACCAAGAAAGGAAAGCTAGCCGCAGAAGCTGGAGCTCGCTCGCTCGCCGGCTAATTAATCCTCGGCAGCAAAGCACGACGAATCTTGCACGCCTCAACCGGAAGAAACGATCGAATTTAGCTAGCTGCCTAGGACAGAGAGGTAGGTGTGCGTGCCGTACACAGGAGCGTTGCCGTTTTGGTTTGGTCGCTTCCCGGCCGTGGCTGGCTACTGATTGGCTTCTCGGTCAGTTCGGTGCTCCAGTTATAAGAGAGCGCAGAGCGGCTAGGGGACAAGGGTTGCACAGTAGGTGGTGGAGGAGTGCGGGGTCGGGAAACGTCGCGGTTGTGCGCGCGGGCGGGCAAGCTCTGGATTCTCCCCTCGCCTCTTGGCTCGGCGCGCAAAAGCGGCAGACTATTATGGCGTGTGGGAGTGGGAAGAAACGGTAGTCGCGCGGTCTACGGTGGTTTGGTCAGGTGCGTGTGCGCCGTGGAAGCAGGAGGGAGGAACGCTTGGCTACTTGGCCGTGATGGCAGGTGGCGTCCGTTCAGTGCTGATGTTTAACCTTTTTTACCGCTCTCTTCCTTCCCTTTTAACCGTCGCCGTCATATTCTGAAGCACGTGACAAGATTTAATAATTCCTTCTTATTATTTAGGCCGCAGCTAACGTGCCTTTTTACTACGGCTAATGAAGACGGGAGACGATGGTAGAGATGCCGATGAGAATAACACGTATATTTTTATACTTGAAAAGTTATTTAAAGAATTCTGTTTATTTTGATTTTTGAAGAAACCAAAATTGAATTGACCAAAGGGACAGGAAAAAAACGGTAAAACAACAGATAAACGGACGTCAGGAGATGGCGTAGCTGTTGATCGCTCAGTTGCTAAGTTGTTAACTAGACTTGCAAACAATCGATTGAGCACAAGCTGGTTAACTGTTCTGTTGTCAACACAAATAATCTCTCTTGTCGCACGTTCTGTGTACATGTCCTACCTTAATTAGGATCGGGCTTCCGTTGCAGTACAGTATTCCGATTGATTGGAATGACGCGTTGACATAGTTTTCGAGATATTTTGCAGTGAAGTTATCGTTCCATAGCCGATTCCAGTGGCACATGGTGTAACGCAGCACACCTCCTGGTCGTCCTCACCACCCACCCACGAAACTCACCGCGGACATGGCGACGCGCTAGGAGGATGTGGTGGTGATTGTTGTGGGGATGATGGGCGTGCAGTAGGGAACGATCGGATCTGCTAGCGAGCCCTTCATCTTCATCTTCGGCAACGCCGCCTCCACCCTGTGCGCCGACGACCCCTCTCACTCTTGGGCTCCAAATCTGCAAGGAACACGGATCCAGCAGCAATTGCTTTGCCCGCAACCTGTCGGTGGCAGCAAGCAGCAGTGGCTTCCGGGGCTGGGCGAACTGGGACGAGCGTGTGAAGTACGTTCTTGTGATGCTTACAAGCCACCACTTGCTGCTCCGCGCCTCGCGACGGCGATGGCGCGCGATCCAGCTCTCGTCTTGTCCCGGCATCTGCCTAACACCTGGAATACGGATCCAGTTCTGGGTAACTCCGGTCGAGCGGGTCGAGATAGTAGCAGTTCGATCAACGAGTTCGCACGTACGCAGGTCCATGATCCAAACTCCAACGAATTTGTTGTACACATGGCCTTCCTGGGACAACTTTTTTTTTGAATTGAAACAGTAGGGAAGGATCCTACTGTAAATATGTATTTGAAAAAAAATTAAAGGGAGATACAAGAGACATTTACAAAAATATAGAAAAAAAGAAAAAAAAATCAAACAAGACTATTTAACCGATTCTCAATGAAGGATTGATAGGTTTTCTTTGCTCTATGGATAGCCATAGCGAATTCATGCTTGAAAATGTTTCTCCGACATGAGAAATCCAAGATAATGTGTTGAAAAACTTTATTATTCATTGTTTTCCAAATTCTAGACTTCCAAGATCTAGAAACAGCACCTAGATCTGTTCATATGACTGATGAGAAAAATGGCAAGTGAAGCAAATATTGAAACTTCTCCGTTTGCAAACTAAAGCTAATGTGATCTTATCATTTTTAACAAACGAGAATAATTCAAGCTTCTATTTTCTTTACCTATATATGACTAACTCCAGTTAATAGATAACGAGTTTGCTCAGTTTCAGAAACACCCCATTTGGCTCCATTGAATTGAATTTGATTCATTCAATTGGATTCCAATTCCTATTCTAGTAAGATTTTAATTTGATTCAAGACAAATCAAAATCAAAATTTTCTGTTTGGGTGTCCATTGAATTGAAAATAGAAGTTCTCCAAAAAAAATCGAGTACTCTCAAATGGCAACATGGTAGAAACAGCTGAGCCCCCCAAATCAAGCGCCGGCCGCTGCTCCAACGCGGCCGCCGCTCGTCGTAGCACGAAGCTAAGGGTGCACCTAGGCAGTGACGGAGAAAGAGATGGTTTCACGCCGGCAATGGAGGAGGAGGAGATGGGCCAACTGGACTTGGGCGGGGACAGAGAAAGGACAACACAGGCCACGTGCGGGTGGTCCGATCTATACTCCGACGACGCGTCGCCGTAGGGCTACCCCTCCTTCCTCAACTTCGGCGTGGATGCGTCCAGATCTGCGTCATCATGCCGCCGTCGTTGTCAGAGACGCGAGGGACACATGGTGGAGAAGCAGAGGCGGAGGGAAGGTCACCGGCAGGATCGAAGGTGGAGCTCGCCCCGAGGGAAGAAGAATCGCGAGGACGCGACGAGTCGAGGGAAAGAAGAATCGCAAGGTAGTGAGAAGTCAGAGTCACTGTCGGATTGGATTCCAGGCAGACGACGGGAGAGAAAAGAGTTGGCTTTAGGTGTGGGATAAATGCTGGGATTTGGCACGGAATCAACAATTCAAATTCCAATGGCAGCGAAACACCCCCAACATCTGTAATCCAATTCGAATTCCACGATTCCGGACTCAATTCATAGGAGCCAAACACCTTGTAAAAGTTAATTGGAAACTCCCATGCAGAGCCATATATCCTTAATCTTGGATTCCTTTCTTCTTTTTCCTTTGAGAGGCTAGCTTTATCTGGGATTTGTTACTACCGTCTAGCTAGCAGGTCCAAGTAGACACCCAGCTTGGACCTTCGTTTAGGCGGCTATATATGCTAACAAAAAACTTGAAGCAACTTAGAAGCTGCCTAACTAGGATATTTTGGGCCTGTTTTTTACCTCACAAGTCAGCGGCTTTTAGCTTTTGCTACAGTACCTAACTTTCAAATGGAGTATTTTTTTAAGACGGGATCTACAAGTTAAACGATTTACACATTAAAAACCCAACATTTGTATCAGCTAAAATCGCAAGTGAGTATCTCTCGCTCCGTAATCTGTACCGTAAACAACTAAAATTTAAAATTTTAAATTAAAAACTAAAAACCACAGCCGAAAAGAACTGGTAAGCAGCTGCATGCGCCTGTCAAAATTTATCTTGGTTGGCAATCCATCGAAGTCATAACAGCTATGCTCTAGTTCTATTCAGTATCAAACGATGAACGATGCATTGAACACGTTTTTTCTTTGGTGCCTGCCGAGTGCCGACAGCGCTTGAAAGCAAGATACAATGGAGCTGGACGTACGTACGCCCCACAATTTCGGACGCTAGTGAAAGTACTCTATCCAATGTAGTTTTGAAGGGATATTATTGAATCTGTCCTTTTCCTCCAAACCTAATGAATTTTAGTTTTTACTATAGTATCTAACTTTTAAACATGATATTTTTTTAAGACAGGATCTATAAATTAATTGTAATACATATTAAAAGCCTAACATCTGTATTAACCAAAATCGTAAGCGGTTATCTACCTCTCTGTAATCTCTGTCGCAAACAACTAAAATTTAAAATTTTCAGCCAAAAGGCATAAGCCGCAGCCGCACCAAACAGACCCATTGATTGCTACGGTTCTACAAGCTGCTGAACATTTACCAAAGACAGAGAGAGGCCATGACTAGTACACTAGTACTCCATCAGGTCACAAAAGAATACGAAGGAGAGGCTGGTGTGCTTGGCACCCGGCAGTTATCGCTTACAGATCAGTGGGCACTGCTTATACTTGAAGAATGGACACTGACGACGGAATTGCTAAGATCACACATGTTATATGTTATCTTCTCTACAGTCGGGGCATTTCGTGTCGTCAGATGCGTATAGGAAAATCGTGCTCTGGCGACGACTGCGTGCTTCTTTGGTGAGCTTTGTGGTCGTTCAAGGGATTTACTGAACTCCCCACCTTAGATCGATTTTCGGAGACGACGGAGGAGGTAGTAGTGGACAAGGTCAGCGGGGGGCAACGATGATGTGAGAAACTAGTTTAGGATTTGGTGTGAGACAATGGAAGGTGACCATGCTCCTTTTTACTTTTGATTTATCCAAAAATAAAAAAACAAACATCGAAACGAAACGACTTCTTAAAACAGATTCTCTAAACGGCTTCATGAGAATAAAATTGTGTGTGCTATTAATGTCAACGGCTGGTGGTAACCAAAGCAAAAGAGAGAGGGTATCAGAGGTACCAAGGTATAGAGTTGCACGAATATTGATACAATGGGACGGTTGAAAATATATGTAGTTTGGAAGAAAACCTCCCATACTTTATATCTTTTTTGAGCCGTATTTGATATATATTTTTTAGTGGTACAAGGCAAACACACACAACATCTAATCAGACATAGGCACGCGTTGTCTCACTGAATGTACACGTGTGTATACCCTCTCTAGGGGTACCCGAGATAATGAGGTAACCCAAGATCGAACCCGAGCCGGCTGCTCGCTCACCTGCGTAACTAGCCAACCGAGCTAACGCTCGGTCCTCTGTCGTACTTAGATATCCAGAGAGATCATTTGTGGGTTCTTTTAGGTTATGATTTTGGTTTTTGACTTATGATTTTTGAACTCTGACTGTTCGCGATAGACGATACGTAGATGAAAATAGTCACATACGATTTTGGTCAGTATAACTGAATTCAGTATAGTGTCTACTACAATCTATCTATAGACCTAACTTTAGACAGACGTACTATTTAGAAATTAGTTATCATAGTAAAAAGTGATAAATGAAAGGCACAGCCGAAAGGAACCAGCCCATTATGATGCTGCGACCAATTAATTGGAGTTGCACATATATGCGTTACGGATTACTACGCCATCCAATTGGTTGTTGGGCTATCATGTAGTTATAGTAGTGGACTGGACCTAGTAACTGGGCTTAACTTCCGCTAGGCTATTTGCAAACCTTATTTGTTGCACGCATCAGTCCGGCAGAAAAATTGTACAAACTTTTTTGGACATAAACCTAGTTGTGATTTATATGAAATAAACGGATTGTTTTAAATTTGTACGACAAAACCTGAACAGGTATAAGAGGCTCAGGCAGCTGATTTCCAAGACAACATTATTCTTTGCGCAATCCCCTTATTCGCCACCACAATTGAACAAACCAAGAGCCAACGACTCAAGCGTCCACTGCGCACTGGGGGTACTCGAGCAGCGGCACGTCCCCGCCGCCGCCCCGGCCTCCATGCTTAGCCCGACGACGACATCGCACCTCACGTACAGGTCGTGCCACCCACTCCTGAATGGCCCGGTTTTGTACCTGACCTGGCCCATGACAACGAGCCGGAGCTGCACGCGCCGCGCCGCGCAGTCCGCGGCCAGCGCGCCCACCGTGTCCGGAGACACCGGCACGGCGGCGCAGCCGAGCAGGGGCGACAGTGCCACGTCCGCGCCGCCCTCCTGGACCACCGTCGGGAGCTGCGCGGGTGGCGTCACCAGCTCCCCGCGGTACGTCACGTAGCCGATCAGCCCGTCGTAGAGCACGGCGGCGCGGTCGCTGGGGTTGTGCAACAGCAGCGTGAACTGCATGCTCGCGGAGAGCGCGTAGGGCGGCGCCGAGGACGAATTACTGGCGTTGGCGAGGCGGTACACGGCGGCGCGCGCCACGGAGGCTTGCAGCTTCAGGGCGCCGTGGTATGTTTTCGACGTGCTTAAGTGCTTTGCTAGCCGGTGTGCAGTAGCATACTTCTTTCTTCTTCTTCTTCTTCTTCTTGTTTTTTTTTTTGAGACTGCTACCTTTTTTTTTTTGAGAGGATTTTGGATACTGCTATCTTTTTTTTAGACTGCTATCTTCTTTCTTTTTTGTTTTTCTGAGACTGCTATCTTTTTTTGAGTCCGCCCCATCCCAGCTCGCCTGGCCGCCATCTGGGGCTCGGAAAGATGAAGGAATGTTCGACTCACCCAGACATTCGAGAAGAAAAACCAAATCGTACCAACGAGTAAAGAGAATTCTATACGGCCGGAATTTGCACCCCAAGTCCACCACGGCCCAGTATCAGCTCGGCACACCGGCAAGCCCGCCCCACCAGCACACGACAGAACGCCAATCCTCTGCCTCTCAATGGGCGTGAATGGTGCCGCGAGCGCCCACTGAGCGTGCAGGCGGAGCTCGTGCTAGGGATGGCAATCTTACCTGACTACTAGCGTATCCATAGGTAAAATCCATAATAGAGATGAGTATGTTTCTTATTTATTGCCCGTGGACGAACCGGAGCCAAGCTCTACTTGACTCCTACGGGTAAAAACTCTAATAGAGAGAGATATATTCCTTATTTATTGCCCCTAGGTATGTTCATAGGGCCAAACTTTGCCCGATAGACAAACGGGCACAATATGAGGGAGCTCCATTCATACTCGGTCTACCCGATTACCCGCCACCATGTACTGACATGTGGACCCCACAAACCACAGTGGAAATCCTAGATCAAACCATCCGAGCATGGTCGTAGGAGGCGAGCATGGGCGACGAAGTTCGCCCGTCGCGGGTGGTGGGCGCAATTGTGATAGAGTTCTTTTCGAGGGGGCATGAGTATGAGGGAGCCCTACTCGTACCCGCCACGCCCGATTTCCATCCTTACTCATGACCGCATGCGCGCAATAGGTGCCCAGGACAGCGCGCGGTGGAGGCATTATGCCATGGGGCGCACATGTGCGAGCAGCAACGTGTCTGCTAACTGCATGTGGTGACTAGCGCACATTGCTAGCCAGACCATGGCGATCTGATCGGCATGGTGCCTGTAGTCAAACCAGCGCTAGCAGTCTAACCAACCATGTAATGGCAGTTTGATTGATTTTTAGAGAATTGATGCTGAAATTATGCATTTTGGTTTGAGGTTTGGTCCTAGGGTTAGGATCAGGGTATGAGCATGTTGGGTGTCTACACAGCATAGATACCGATATTTTGTGTGTTGTGTTGTATGATGTATTGTTTTGACTAATGTGAGTCAAGTGTATCTAACTTATGCTCGACATGGTTGAGTCTATAAGGTGGCTTGGAGAATGTTAGAGGTCAACGGTAATGGATTGGGAGTAGACGGGGGTGTTGAGGTCCGAGTAGTTGTGTAAGTACATGTAAGACTACATGGATCAAGCGGGAAGCACAGAGAAGACAAGAATCTTGAAGAGGTGAGTTGATGCATATTGAGCGCCATGTAACGAGACAGATGCACATAGAGACACTTTAGGGGAGACCAAATACGTGAAGACGTGATGACTACTCATTAGTCACTTGGGCTGCATGTCAAAGAATGCGAAAATGCTTTGAGGTGAAGGTAAGGATTCTTGGCTCATCAATTGTGTCGATTGATGATTTTATATTACGCGGTGTTACGTGATAGTTTGCTTGTTATTGTTGGTTGTATGACTCTGGAACTAGGTCGTAGTAAGGTGAAACGGATTAGGACTAAGCTAGAGGAGATGGGATCCAGAGCGATCAAGGCGTCGTCAAAAGATGACTGAGGCTAGCAGAGTAGTTATAAACTGGGAAGACAAGGAACTAGAGCGAGAGCTACCTGGATGGACATGATGGGCAACAGAAAGGTAGATTGGGGATAAGCTCAGGAAGAAGTTGAGACCTAGAACGGTCAGGAAAGCCATGTGCCATTATGGTGTACAGAGAGGCATGTGGCTCACTAAGTGATTTGGGCCCGTTTGTAAGCGAGGATTGTTCGGTGGGATCTGGACGCGTAAGAGGCTTGGCGGCAAGTCACTAGGACACAGAGTTGAAGATGAAGTACGAGACTTCTTCAAGGCAAAGAAAGCGCAAAGCTTCGTAGAAGGTGGTTTGGGGCCAAAATAGTCCTTTTGTCCTAAACCAAAAATTTGAGATTTGATCAAACCACGGCGTGAGGAGACGCAACAAAGGTTGTTTAGGTTAAGGATGTGCTAAAAATTTAAGTGGATCAAGTGTTAATTTACTATAAGATTAATTGTTGTGTGCGTTTTGAGAAACATGCTTATGTGAGTATAAAACCCGGTATGATGATAGGTTAACGGGTTAACTCCCATGTAAGTGTTTGAAATCTAACTAGAGGGCTGGTTAGGGTTCCTTGTAAACCTCCATTATATAAGAAGGTGTGTGGGGAGAGTTAGGTGAAACTCTCTAGGAAGCAAGTAGAGGAGATTAGATTCTTGGAAAGAACCTTTTAGAGATGTACACATCTGTTTGTTTTTAGCTTTTTGTCAACCTTAGGCTTTGTGAGTAGCTGAGGAGTAGTTATAAATATTAATCTCTAGGTAAATAGATACAAAATTTGTCTAAGTCTTTCTCCTTTTTGCTCAAGTGTTAAAATCTTTATTTGGCTTGTTTTTTAGTGTTTTCTTCCCCCTCTTGATCTTATTGTGATCCATGATGAGTAAGAGGCACTAGAAGATAGTTGATCAATTGTTGCTTATCTATATCACCTCCATAGTAAGATTCAAAACCAAGCCCGATTAACTTATTCTTGACTCAAATTTGGTTTTTTGCGATCAAGATTGTTTTATCCTGAATCTATGTGCAGATTAGCTTGCTATGACACATAAGAGTATATTTGGATCCTCCTCTTAATTAGAATATCCTCGAGTCAGAACTAATTTAGATTTTAGTATTTTGGGTGTTCTTGAGACCTACATTTGATTTGCTTTGAGCCGAAAAAACCTTATGATTCTTGATTGATTTAGGTTCTATAACCTTGAACAAATCTATAAAATTCAGGGTTGTTTGGATGAGATTCGAGTAAATTCTTGATATTTTAGTTTTTGACCCAAGAGACCTTTTTCAGTCTGAAAACATAGGATCAGGCAGATTGTCCCTATACCAAAGGTCAAACTACCTAGCTCGTCAGACTGGTATTAAGCCAGAAGTCAGACCGGTCCAGTAAGTTTTTGGCCCACTCATTGTTTTCTCTGTTCTCTTGGTTCGTTGGTTTCTATTTTATCTCTAATTTCACCGTATATCTAATCTTATTAGTTTCTCATAGCTAATTGAGTGAAAAAGAAAATATGTTGATTTTATTAGTCGGAAAGAGAGAGATTATTCACCCCTCTCATAAGTACCACGGTAACGTGGCGGAACCGTGATTAACTGGTGCGTAGGCGTTGGCGTAGGTGAGCGTGGATATGGCCTTGCGACGTTTGGGGTAAATGCTGCCGTCTGTGGCTAGGCCACTGGACAGACCGAATGAGCACTTGCCTACTTGGACTTCAAACCGGGTATTTTTCATGGAAAATTTGGTGCAAGAACATGAATTCCAACCAATTTGGACCGAATTCTATATAGATAACTCATAAAACATGGATCTATTAACAAAAGCATCCCTCGATTCCACACAAGTATCACGGCAAAAAAGATACCATTTTTGCTGAAATGCTAACATAAACTACACGACGGTATTCAGTGTAAGAAACTGCAAGCACAAGAACGTGTCTTTGGACATCCTTTCACACCTTACATCCACAGAATACGTACGTCTATCGAAAACAGCACGAGTTGGCTAGTTACAAGGTTTAAGCACGGGTGCTACGGCATACAGATATCTTGCCTTGACCTGAAACAAAATGCCAATGTGTTCTCTAATGCCTACTGACAAACTACAATGTACGAGGTCCAGGGCCTAATCTACGAGAAATTAGCCATATATATATGGTACAAACTTAAGCACACAGTGGAGTGGATATTCAGATGCCAGTGAAATTAACTTCACTCTTTAAACAAAATCTGGCACTGACCAGCTTGATCAAACCTAGCTTCCTTGTATGCCATGATCCTGCCGAACAAACTGACCCTTAACCCGCGGACGCTGCTCTGCAAGTAATTTCCTGCTCTGGTACCGCACCTGCGCAAGGATGTAAAAATGTAAACCCCAGCTCCTAGTAGGTGATACCAAGATATGGATTGAAATGGAAAGGTAAAATTATTTGTTGTGCCTACCTTCTTCTCAAAGCACCTCTCTTTCCTCTTAAGCCGAAACTTGTTCAGTGCAGCCTCTCGTTGGCTCAGGTGACGTAAGCCCTCCGTGCTTGTATTTTCAGGAACACCCCTAAACGTATTGGATGATTCAGTAGGGGCGGTGATCTGATCGGAAGAGCTGTCACAGCCACTGCCGCTGAGAATATTTCTGGTGCTGTCCAGCACAGTACTACTTGCGCTTTCACCGGTCATAGGAGAAACCTGCCGCGGCTCATCTGTAGGAATTTCAAAACGCAGGTGTTCTCCATTTGCATTAGGACTTAGAACCGTTTGCTCCTCTGTGTTTTCAATCTGCATAGAATCCTTATCTTTTGGATCATTCTGTTGCGATGAAGTTGCTTCTTGCCACATGGATGTTTTGCTATTCCAAATGGGAGGAGCTGAATGTGGATAGAGAAGTGATGCCACAGGTGCACCATTCCAGAATGGCTGCCCATCAAATGTGAGGCCTCCAACAGGAACAGAAAATGGTACAACTCTAATAGGCGGGTGATTTTTTTCTATCTTGTCTTGAGAGGGAGCTGCCGAATCTCGATTTTTGTTTTCCAGATCCGCATGTGTTGCTGAGGTGCTGCATGTCTGAGCATCACCAGCGTTACCAAAAGAGGATGCATTCCTGCAGTTGTACCTGTAAATGAGAAATAATTCCAACTGTCAGATTTTTTTAGGTCAACAGTTATAAGATCTCATATGTTGATTCTTGTGAAACTGTGAAAAGAAGCAAATTGTGCAGGAAATTACAGTAATAAAGGCACTACAAGAAATTCCATGCCAAAGTTTGTGGTATGACCTTTATGCTTGCAAGGCCATATCATGGCAAACAAGAAATACTAAGGAACCAGAAAATATTTGGACATACTACAATAGAACAAAGAATTCAACATGAACATAGCAACTGAACTTGAGCTAGTTTACAGCTGTTACGAATGGAAAAGGTACCTTTACTATAAGGAGTGAAAAGAAAGGTACACTTACAAGGAAAATGCGGATGAAGTTGAGTGGTTCAGCGTTTTTCTTTCATTGTTCTCCTGGTTCTCTATTCTGCTATAGTCAGATCTTCTGAGAGACAGCTCCAAGTGGTGTGCTGGGATGGAGAAGCACTTGTCATCATTTCCTTGTGAAGCTGTTCTCATAATATCCACCTCCCTCTGTGTGTTATGCCTCTGCTGATTATCAGTAATATGAACTAGCTCGATATCCCTGGAAGCTTTCTCACAGTAATTATCATTCGAGCGTGTCCTCCTTGGTGATAAATCCCTTCCTCCTCGGAATTAAGTTATTATCTTCAGTTGCTGCCACATCACAAGCAGGTAAAATTACTGAAATGCCTGCAAACAAACAATGTGTAAAACTAAAAATATTTGAAAATATTATTACTTTGAATTTTAGCCTGTCCATTTTTCTCAGCACTCTTGTGGTCAGGAGTAGAGAAATGCCTTTCTGTTGTCTGCTTATACTCCAGGAAGTTGTTGGTGTGTTTACTCTCTGCCTCCAGCTCCGACCTTGTGCAAGAACTCTGCACGAGGGGATCTCAAATTCAATCCATGCAGAACAGCAGCGAAGATATCTGAATTCAGCATAGAGAACCATAGTCCCTACGACCAACTACCAGGCATTTCAAGACCATGCGGAGCGACGTCTCAAAAGACAAGAGCACATTACTGATGCAGTGTTACATCGAATATTCAGTACTTAAAAACAAAGTCGTATCAGATGTACTTCATTTTACCATGCCCAACAGGACCGAACTGTGACACTTCGCCAACAAGAAACACTACTCATTCAATAAACAGTTCCATTACCCACCTGACTTAAAAAATTGATAAATTAGTTCCCTAAAATTAATACAGATCCAAATGGTTAAATAACTTCTCTGGCATGACTTAGTATCAGCTTTGTTGTGTGGGTAATGAAACTGCCTTTGGACCAAACATCAGGATATGGAAGTGTTACTGTTCGATCCTGATTAGGCAAAGTAAAATGACCGAGTGCACATGCCACATGTAGCTCACAATAGCATTTGACATGTGAAGACTCTAAATATGGGCTACCATATGTAGGAATAAGGAAGAGCAGCCAGAAATGTTATGTTCAATTATTCTAAAACTTACTTGAGCATCACTTTCTTGTTCACTGCATTCCCTACTTTTGTGGGCCACATGTTCAGCTTTTGTCACTCCAGTCTTCAGCTCTTGTCTTTCTGTAAGATTCTCTTCTTGTTGAGTATGCTGCACAGGCCCACCGTTTGCCTGTAAAATAGGATAAAAATAGTTTTTATAACACTTAAGTCCTGTGAATAATGCATAATCTAAGTTATGATTGATAAAAGTAAAAGAACACAGTCATGCTAAAATGACGCAAGAGTGTGGTCTTACCAATTGTTTTCTCCAAACATGCTGCCACAAGTTCCTTAACTCATTCTTCCGTATCGGCTTAACAAGGAAATCTGCTGCGCCCTTCAGCATGCATTTGAAAACCGTGCTAACTGAATCATGTGAAGACATCACTGCATGCCCCCCAAAAAAGCATTAGACTAAGTAGCGGCATTAGAAACTAAAAACATGAGAAAGACTGGTAAGACTGGCATGACTCAATTTTAAAACATACTTATGACAGGGATATTCTTGCATGCGTCATGTTCCATGATCGTGGAGAGCAGCAGGAACCCAGACATCAAAGGAAGTTCAACTTCAGTTAAAACAAGGTCTATATTGAAAGATTTTTCCTTTAGTATGTCCCATGCCTTCACGCCATCAGAGGCTGCAGCAACTGCAAGAACAAACATGGTGCGTAAGACTGCTGAAAAATGCTATTTCCGCATCAAGTTAAAGAAGAAAACTAGGAAGTTCTTCAAGAAAGAAAAAGAAAACTAGGAGAACAAACTCAAGAGGCCATAGAGGAAATATACTTTGCATCTTTCTAGAAATTTTTTTTGCATTTTTTCAGCATATTTCTAGCTATGCTCAAAACATACTACTAGCGTACAATTTTGACATATGCACTTCCAATTACTCACGAGTATAATTTAACACCAGATACTCCCAGATGCTAATGAGTATAGTTTTAAACTCTAGTTCTAGTTGATATTTGGCACGTGCGAGCGTTAAATTGCAGAGCAATGTCCCCAACTCCCCATACACTAGTTGGAAAAAAAACAGAGGAAGAGAACTAGGTAACTATTACCACCACTGCCACTGAGCACTAGAATCTCCCAAATTAAAGCTAGCATATCTGACACACGTATCGTGTGGAAGGTAGAACACGAGTCAACACGACACAGTAAGTGTTCTATCACGCCATACTCCACAGACCAGCTTAAGCTCAGTAAAATCGGCAGCTATCCCCCAATTTTACCGGCCAGAAACATGGGCGCCTCCCAAAGCTGGCAACTTTTTTCACCGCACAACAAACAGGACGACAAAATTCCATCTCTACAAAGTACAAATCAACAACACCACTCCATTCCGCAAACGATTCATCCCATGCTCTTGTAATTAGCCGCTCTTAACCCCTAATTAGCCTAATTAAATCACCGACCGAATTCGAACAAGCAAATTGACAGGATCAAACAAATAGCTGTTGCGCGCGGGCGGTGGTGCGCACCTCGGTAGCCACAATTGCGGAGCAGCGCGGAGATGATGTGGCGCGTGGAGTCGTCGCCCTCGGCGAGCAGCACCCGCACCGGCATCCTCGGCAGCATCCGGGTCTCCCTGCTCGACCCCGCCGCCTCCTCCCTCCTCCCTCCCAGTCCTCCAAGTCCACCACCTTCCTCTCCTCCACCACCTCCTCCCCCCATTCCGCCCGCCTCTCCTCGCCGGAGTTACTAACCACTACTGCCCAACCACCCCCCTCTCTCTCTCTCTCTCTCTTCTTCTTCTTCTTCTTCTCGCGCTCGCCACTTGGAGATCAGGATTGGTGGGTCGCGAAATCAAAAATGCCACTGCGAGGGGACACGACGAAGCCGAAGCGTCGCGGGGTACTATATAGCCGATCCGTGAGACAGACAAGTGGACCACATCTCGTGGGCCCGCGAGGTCAGTGGACACGTGAGAACGCACGGGGCTGGTGGTCTCGTCTGGGGGCAAGGAAATATCTGCGGCCACTCGACCGGTGGGCGCGGCCGCCACGTCACGTGGTACGTAGCCCGCGCGGGGATTGGGCCGGTGGACCCATGGGCCCCACGGTGACGTGGCGGTCGCTGGGCCAGTGGTTGGGATATTTCATTTCCCCGCGAAGGCGGGTCAGCCTGCCTGGGCCGATATTTTCTCGCGCGGGAGGGACACGTGGTGGGCCCGGAGCTAAAGGAGCCCGATGTACGGCTAAGGAGAGCGACACGTGGTGGATCGGGAGGCGCGGGGGATCGTGCGGCCGTGGATGGGCGTGCCGGCTTTCGGTTTGTCAAATCGTGCGGCTATGGTACACTAGTGGCTGGATCGGTGCGGATTTCTTTTTTTTTTTCCCTTGGGTGTCGGGTACACCAGTGGTTGGCGTTTCGTTGCGGCCACGATAAATATCTTGCGCCTGCTTGGGGTTTGGACTCCTGGCGGGTGTTAATTTACCCGGATTAATTAGGGTTTGGTCGGTAATTTGATTTTGGTGGATTGGAAATATCTGCTTGGCCCGTTTGGACGTTTGGTGGAGAGCCTTGCTCGGGAAGCATGTGGCAACGGGATATTTACCCCGTGTTGCTCTACTGATCGGACAAAACCGCTTAGACTATTCAGCATAGAGCTATTTAAACCACCCAGTATAAAGCTGTTTGGATTAATAATAAAAAGCCGATCGGAACACCGACTACCAAACGTGATTGAAAAGCCATCCTAAAATTTCAAACACAGAAGCGCATTAACCAAAACTTATATAAATGTAAATTCTTATAAATTAAATATCAATTATTTATTATCAATAACATGCACGACTATCACAAGATCTTAAAAAAAAGAATGCACGAGATCTATCCATTCCTGCCCTACAACCACAATGCATAAACTTTCAGGGTTCTCTATGCATCGACGCAAGAAGAAGAAAAACGGCGATACTTTTCGTACAAGCCGAACAATACTTCTAGAATATCCGTAAAAGGAATTTCACCTGAGGCAGTCACTCTGCACCACGAGCTCCATGCAGAATCAATGCAGACAGCTGTAGCCCACTCGTAATTGCTACACTAATCACTTGATCAGGTAGCTAGATATTTTTGCTCCGGCACGTACGGCTCTCTTTGGAACACGAAAAGTTTTTCTTATTTTTTTTTAAAAATAAACTGATTCTTAAAAATTTTGTTTGTTCCGAACAGCCCCTACACTTACAACGCGATGGACCGAGACAAATGGCAGGAGGCGGTGCATAATCCTGTGGCCAGTAAGTGCTTCGTGGCCCTGTGGGCGTGGTCTGAGACAAAATGGCATAGCTTTTTCTGCTCATAACTTATATTTTATGATTTTTTTAAGTAAATAAAACAGTTTTATCGTTACTATTTTAAAACGATTTATCGAAATAATATTTTCAAAGTAGCTTATCAATTTATCAACATTTAATTCGTTTACATAAACACTCGTACTAAGATTAAAATTTATAACTTATAACCATAAACTATAAGTCACAGCAGGAAAAAAAATCCACCAAGCAATTCATACACCCTAGAGGAGCCATGCCGTGGGTGGGCCCGTGGGGTCTCGATCCGGAAGAGCCCCTGGGCTTGGATCGGTTGCTGTCCTCTCCTAGCTGCTGTTTCTGAGTCTCCAAGGTATCACGGGGCCTTACGTGGCACACTAATATCTTCCTGCGGAGCTGTAACGGGAGCTGTGCAAGCGCTGCAACTTGCAGCGAGTTGGCAATCTCATCTTGTTTCGGTGAGTTTTGCAGGTGCCTATTGGCCGGACTGAGATGCCGTCGTATGATTGATGGACAGATGAGGGGTGCCTTCACGTGGCTCGGCACAAACCTGTCGATCTAATTGCAGATGGCTAGCTTGGGGCCCTTGACCTGTTCGGTTGCGGTCAGAAGGCATCGTCTCCGCCAAAACAGAAGATGAGGCGCTGCGTGGAATACTGTGGATGAGGCTGGCTGGAAGGTGGACCAATGTCCAGGCATGTGCGGCGGCCGTGCAAATTTGCCGCGCGACGACGTCCACACGATCGATCGGTTTTAGCCGATAGGGGTGGACCGCGGGCGGACGGACGCCATCGCCGTTCGCCAGCCGCCGATGCGCGCGCGCGCAGAGAATATCTTGCGGCAAGTAACACCGGCAGCGCATGGGCTCCGCTGCCTTCGTTCCCGTTGGCCACTGGGCTGCGCCCATGTCTGCGTACGTGGCCGCAGATATTTTTGCCCGATACACAAGATCTTTTTCCGGCCTGTAGTAGTGACTTCGGTGCTGCAGTTCTTCTTTTCCCCGGCACAGGGCGAGTGCGTCGACAGCTCGCCGGTCGGCCGCCACGCACGAGTGCTCGTCCGTCAGCGCGCGCGCGGGCGGCTGGCGAGTGGCGAGGCGTTTCTGGGTCGAGGAGCAGCTTTGATCGATCCAGTGGCCAGGTTCGTACGGAACGTCGCCATCTTGCTTTGATCGATCCGCAGGAAGAGCGTGGTTGGTTGCTAACGCCTTTGGCCCTGCCAGTGCGGCGTTCCGTGCGAATATCGAACATTCTCAAGTGAGCCTCACGGAAAACGGAAAGATCCAAGTGCAGATCAGCGAAAGGGGCTAGCCGATCGATCGATCCAGGCCAATTATTTTCAACTTATTTGTTAATCTAAACAAATAAATAAAACAATTTTTTCATCATCTTTTTAAAACGTTTATCAGAACAATTTTTAAAATCAATTTATCGATATCTAGTTTATTTATATACACATCTATTGTAGAAAAATATCCAATATAATTATAAACTATCAGCCTAAGTTTTAAAATATAGAACCTACAGTAGATGGGAAAACAAAGGAAGTTGAACGAGAGGTGGAGCTGAGTCGGCCACTAGCTCGCGATCCATCGCATCCAGTCCCATGGGTGGAAACGTGGACAGAAATATTTGATTATTCAGAATCGGATGTGTTTACGAGCTGGGCGAGCTAGTGCTAACAGCCTCCAGCTCACGCGGAAATATCTTTCCCAGGTAGACAGTTCGCTAGACAATAGTACCATAGATCTTCTCATTTGGAGAGTTAAAAATCATAGTTCTTTATTGATTAACTACAAATTGAAATAGTAAAGAACAATTAACTTACTATTAAATCAATAAATAATAGCAAAAAATTAAAATAAGATAGCACTATTATCTCTTTTGCAGCTCTCAGAAAATTCTTTGAAGATTTTTTATTTTTTGAATTTTACGTGAATTTCTTACTAATTTTACCAAATTTGCACAAGCACTTCCAGATTTTTCACAGCTAAACAGAGAGATAGGAGTGATGTTTGAGATGTGAAAAATGGAGAACAGATGTCCCCCTATTTATAGAAAAAAGTTCAGATTGTTTTTGATTTTATTCAATTTTTTTACTCCCAACAATAAAAAAGGCTATATTTAGCTGGGCTGGGCTGTGCTGGCACGACCTAATTTCTTAACGGGTTGTGCCGTGTCGTCACCTAGGCACGATCCGTTCCAACAGGCTGTGCTGTGCTCGGGTTAGACCAATAGTACCGGACCGGGCTGGCACGGTTGGGCCGGCCCATTTGGACAGCTATATCACCACCCCACCAGATTCGCGGGCTGAGCGAGCGCTCGACGGAATCCGGAAGCGAGCGAGGCGAACGGCGAACGCCAGCACGCCACCGCCGATTTCCACCCGCTCCGCTGTGGAAGCTTGCGACGGCGCCGTCGGGATCGGGAGGCGAGAGCGGGCGGCCCTGGACGACGACCAGCACCTGGGCCCCGGCCAGGTGCTTCAGGGAGATGAACGCTACTGCAAACCTTTCATCTCCCACACGTAGCCCATTCCAGTCCACCATACCGATGCTCCCGTCGCCACCGCCGGCGATATCGCCGGCGCGGCTGCACAAGTTGGTGACTTCGCAGCAGGATCCGCTTCTCGCGCTCGAGCTCGTCGCCGTCACCTCCCCGACCACCACGCCGCACCCGGCCACCCTCCACTCGCTCCTCCTCCGCCTGTCCCGCCGCCGCGACCACCTCCCCCACGCGCTCGCCCTCCTCCACCGCCTCCCGTCCCCGCCCTCCCGCACCTCCTCCTCCGGATGCTCCTCTCCGTCCTCCGCCTCCGTCGCCCGCCTCACCTCTTCCTATCCACCTTCAACTCCCTCTTCGTCCACGGCCCCAGCCCCTTGCCGCTGCATCCCCAGCTTCTTCTCCGTCTCCTCTCCGCCCTCTCCTCCACCGCCTCATACTTCCCGTCCGCGCTCCACCTTCTCCGCCTCGTCTCGTCCCGCCTCCCCCTCCCCGCCCCGCTCGTCCTCGCCTCCCACAACCTCCTCATCGACGCCGCCGCCCGCTCCGGCCACCTAGCCGTGTCGCTCTCCCTCTTCCATCGCCTCCGCGCCCTGCACGTATCCCCCGACGCTGACACCTACCGCACCCTGACCCAGTCACTCTGCCGACGTGGCCAGGTCCATACTGCCGCTACCCTGCTCGATGAAATGCTGCACAGAGGGATCCCCGCCGACCCGCTGGCATACACCACTGTGCTGAATGCCCTCTGCCGCAAGAAGCAGCTCCGAGAGGCCTACCGCCTGCTCTGCCTCATGCGAGGCCGTGGGATCCCACCCGACATTGTGCATTACAACACGGTCATTGTCGGAATGTGCCGTGAGGGGCGGCCACTGGATGCCTGCAAGGTGGTTGGGGATATGGCGGAGAGTGGGTGCACCCCAAATGTGGTGACGTATTCAACGGTGGTGAATGGGCTGTGTGTGAGTGGGTTATATGATAAGGCGGAGGCATACCTTGAAGATATGGCGGGGAAAGGGCTTGTACCACATTTCTCAGTGTTCCATTCAGTGATTAAGGGGTGTTGTGCAGTTGGGAAGCTAGAGGAGGCTGCACGGATCGTGCATCGGATGCTTGATCTCGGGATGGCTCCACATGTCAAGACATGGAGTTCAGTTATCAGGGGTCTTTGTAATGACGAGGACAATGTAGATGCTGTTTTGTTGCAAATGATGACAGGAAGGCCACGTGGCTCAAACATGGTCTCAAGGAATACCTGGTGATGATGCCATAGGTCTGAGATGTAAGAAGCAATCAATTGGAGTGCTTTACTTCTGAGATGCTAGAGGTAATCAATTGGAGTGCTTTGATATAAGCAATCAGTTTTGAGATATGGAGTGCACTGTCAGTTTCCCGCTAAATTGCAGCTATTGGAGGAGTGAGAGCATTGTCTGGTTAACTGGTTTATCTTGCTGGTCTGGGAATATTTGTTTAACTTCAATTAAGGTGTGTCATCTCCCGTTAAACCACAATATGAATCATAGGACAGACAAAACCTACTCACTATGTAGTGCACTTGAGTTCTAGCACGATCTTATACTCCGAAAATGTTTTCAAACTTGTTTTGCTAGGGACTGTCATCAGGTCAGTAGTCGAAACTTTTGTTTGGATCAGTTCAAACAGTAATTTGCAAAGATAAGTATTTCGAATCCAATTTCAATATAAAGCAGGGTCTGGTCCCCTTTTCTCCAAAAAAAAAAAATCCAATCTACCATTTACTTTCTTCCTGTACCACAGTATTTATGTTTTTCGGTGTCCAATCTTCTTATACTCGGATAAAGCTTTTGGTGCATCTGGGTTTGAGACATCTGGGTTTTTCAGATATCAATTCTCAATGACTTTATAGCAACTAGACAGTTTTGGCAATAGGAAGCCCAACTGCCCAAGCATGTACATATCCCATAGACGCAGTAAGACGCCTTATGGGTGAAATTCCAACTGCTGATAAAGTAAAGGCTCATCTTATTATCAGAAAGAAACAGTACATGGTTCCTGTGAAAAATAAAACCCACATTTATCACCACGAAATATATTTATCATTAAACTTTTTTTCCTATAAACTGTCATGATTACACTTGTTAGGCCACATCACTGATATTTTATGAGCCACTCGATTAATACAAAGATGGATCATAAATGTGTATTGATTAGCCTCAATTTCAATGCAGACGTTTATATGAAACAAACTTGTTCTATTGATTAGGGAGGTGTCTGGACTGGAGGTGTAATGGAACTATTACACAAGGACAACTAATTTGTACCACCTGCAGCTGCTTATGGTAAAGGATTGTTGGTTTTATGGCAAGTTTGATCTGTGTGTAGAGCTCTGGTTTCAATAACCTTGGTCTCCGCCATGGCCCATTCTGCGGTGTTTGATGTGGGTCCCTGTCCCTCCGATCACTATATCCTGTTACACTGGAAGCTTGTAAGTTCTATATAATTTTATGTTTTCTTCTTGTTAGTGTAGTTTATGTTTCTGACACTTGATTAGATGAAGACTTGTTCAATTGTGAAAATTCGAAACAACATTGAACTTTCACCGAAGGTAGAAACCAGAAGTTACTCAATTTTGACAGCAAATTATTCGCATGGCCATATGGAATGAGGCAGACAGCGATACAATGATGCAATATTGACTTAATCAGGGTAGCACAATTTATTTGAGATGGTGAATGTCTCATCGAAATTGCTAAAAATCCTACTTTGTTCTTTAGTTCGAATCTTTACCCGTAGTTCCTTTCGTAAGATGAATTTGGCACCCAAGTTTGGTTCTTTACCAAGGTTATTAAGTCGTAAAGTCGAGTCGAGTCGTGATGCTACCGACTTGGAGATTAGTCGTGACTAATCCCGACTAGTCGTCGACTAATCTACTACTACTTGCTTGTTGCTTCTACTACTAACTGTCTTCTATCACCACTACTACTTGCTTGTTGCTTCTACTACTAACTGCCTTCTATCACCACCACTACTTGCTACTGCTACCCAGGCTCAGAGTGGAAGAATACTCGGATCTTGCTCTAGAAGAATGCATCGAAACTGAGTCTAAAACAGAAAAAAAAACTAGGATCAAGATCTGAAACAGAGTAGTAAAATAAAGGAAGAAGATGGGAGTAAGTGGAAGAACAAAGCGTCAAACGGATGAAGATCAGAGCAAGATCCAATTAGACGCTCGACTGCTACCGGTCGACTAGTCGCGGCTAGTCGCCGACTAGTCGACAAGTCGACCGACTAGTGCAACTAGTCGAGTCGATGGCACTAGTCGGTGCCGGTGTGCCGACTTGTCGACTAATCGACGATTAGTCGCGACTAGTCGTGCGACTTAATAACAAGGTTCTTTACTGCTAATTCGAGTAGCTTGGTTGCTCAAATCAAACAGCCAGCAGCTTTTACAAATTTTGCACACATGTTACCGCAGGTTAGCATTGATTCAGTACATATTAACTTTATCAGAGGCCAAGGGACTAAATTGGCACGAGGGGTAGACAAAGACCACACATACAATTTTCTCGTGGAAATCATAACACCAGTTGGTGGTTAATCTTGTTGAATTGTAGAGGGTCAATATGATGTGTAGAATCTCTAAAGTTTGGTGTCCGGTCTCATAGAACTTTGGGGGCACAGTATAGCCCTTTGGTTAATTTGTATGGTTTAACGCAAAGTATGTGCTAATTTTTCTTCCTGCCTGAAAGCAATCCTTTTCAAGACAGTGTTTATCAATATAGGATTGTGAAGGAAAAAATGTTTTTCTAGTCTGTTCAGTTCATGTGATGGCTGTTGCTATTAATTACTATGGTGGCTGCACTTGTGCTCTTACACTCTTTTTTTGTTTAACTTGTATTCCAATTTTCACCCAAAGTTGGCAAAATTTTATTAATGTTTTGTGGTTGTATTTCAGTTCCGGTATTACTTTCTGGCCATCTTTACCTTTGTCTTAAGCAAATTTGGGATATCTAAATCTTGAGCTTTGTTATTTGTCCTTTAGTCTTAAGCTAATTTATATATGTCCAATCATTTTTTACGATCTGTTGGATTAACTTTGGTGATTCTTTTTATGCAGATTCCATTTGACATTGGTTATTACAACTACAATTTGCTGTTGGATGATGTAAGTACTGATCCATTTTTTCCATTTACATCTTAGGTTTCTTTATCCAGCTTAGTTTGCTAAGAGGATATTAATCCAACAATCAATTTTTGTTTGCCTGTGTGTCAATTTTTTTGGTTGCTACCATAACATGAAGGGCGCATATATCAAACAAGCATGCTACCTGACATCTTACGCCATATATCCTATTTTGAATTGCACTAGGATGTCATTCTTGCATTGACTAAATGTATTCTTGCAAGGTCAAGATGTATGGCAGACTTAGGACAAATGTCATCAAGCGATGATCCATAGCTCACGATTTGTTGCAGCTCCTTTTTAAGCTTTGATATCTGGGTCTCTTTGCTTTAGCTCCTATTCGCATGATGATTTTATCATCCCTGCATATATTAAGTTTTGCTTGATCAACCCCACCGGATTTTTGAGAATAGGAAGAACAATAACTGAAATTAAATAACTAGGAAAATCTGAATTTATTTTCAAAATATAAGACGTATGTCCTTAGGGACGTTAGCACCGCTGGAGTCCCACTGCCTCACCTGCCTGACAAGTGATAGCTGTGTTGTCACCCTTCTCCATGGACACCAATCATGAAACACCGGCCAGCCAATAACAATCCCAGGACTACAGGAGCAAGCATGTCTTGTGAACTATGCTTGTTGACGTATCAAGTCAAGCACATGTGTGCGGCTCAGCGACTATATATGCTGGGCCTGGTGGTTTCGGCTAGATCTCCTCCAAGAAGACAATGCCGTACAATGTTAGTTTCACATTTAATTTAGGATGGCCATAAGAGTTTCCAAACTCCCAGGATAAATAATTTGATCATTTGAAAGGGAAACATAAATTTATTCCTCTAGTTAGTGAAAAAAGATTTTGTTGGTTCTGGGATCATTTAGGCCTGATGCAACTAATGAGGCTTGTGTTCGTAATAGACTGATGGGTCACCCAAACAGCTAAACCCAATACCCACAACTTGGTCATACTTATTTAGCCTTATTGACTGTGAGATCTTGCTTTGTCAAGCATGGTATTCTTGTACTGACTAGTTGAAAGGGTTTGATTTTAAGCTTGTCAGATTAAACAATCATCATGAAAAAAGTCATAGCTACCTATGCCTTTGGGCCTTGGAATCCTTGCTGCTTTTGCCAAATGCTATAAAGAAAGAATACAATGTTTTGAGGAACGGAGAGAAGAGAGGAGTGAGGAGGCAAGTTTCGCAGGTCCATGGACGGACGGTTGCAGTGTCACCATTCGGCTAGGCACTTTAGTGTTTTCTACTTTATTGAAGTTCTATTACTGCATTTCCTATATTAAAAAAAATGGCCAACTCCATCCTTCACGTCTCTACTCCCTTTTGGTCCGCATCCTGCATGTCTCAGCTATCTTTCGTTAACCATCCGTCAATGTTTCTTTGCAGGTGGGCAATCGTCTATCTTTCGCAGCTGAAGCCTTTGATCGACACCATCCTGAGCGGGGAGTGACCTGTGTTTAAAAATTTTAAAATCCAGTCATGCTGTATCATTATTCAGTTGAGAACTTTTATTCATTTTGGCACAACTAATCCTCACTTGTAGTATGTTTTGGAATAATGTTGTATTAATATGTTTTCCAACAATGTGACCTGATGCTCATTTGTAATTATGACTTGATCCTCACTTGTAATATGTTCTCCAATAGTGTTGTAATTTGTTTTCCAATAATGTGACCTGATGTTCACTTGTAACTGTGACCTGATGTTCACTTCAACATTGCTATTGACAGAAGTATAAATGATGTGGCAAGTTTGAGAAGGTTGATGTATATATAAAATTTGCAAAAAATAATAATTTGTGTATATATGGTGTTACAAAATTTGGACAACAAAATTTCATAAACTGTGTACAAATACAAAGGAGGAAGATATAGATGTAGATAAAGTGTTACAACTAAGGGTATAATGATATGGGGTCATTTGATCTTCTCGACGTAGGATCAAGATATACATGTGCCCTCTTTTGAATCATCGTAATCCTCTGTTGTCAATGCAATAATGAACACTCTTTAATTCGTAAGAACACACACGTTGGATTTTACGACCATTAAATGAAGCCTTATCATGTTTCTAATTTCTAGTGGAAAGGTTGAACGATTTTGATTAGAGAAGCAACCCAATTTTCCCTATGATGAGAATTTAGCCATCATGAATAACAAACAATCAATCTATTATTTTTCTTGTGTTATTACAAGAGGAGGTCACGGGCTATTTAAGGTGTCCCCCCAAAGATCACACACGCATCCCTGTGGCCAAACTGGAATTGGTTCGGTCATGTGGCCGAATCGAACTCTAATTTAACTTCTATACTTAGGTGGTGATCGGTTCGGTTGAAAGCTTATGGCTGAAAACACCATGAATTGGTGAAAAAACACGTGGTGACGAAGCTTATTTAACATAATTAAATTTAAAAATTAAAAATATAAAAAATATGTTAGCCCATCACAGATAACGCAAACGAATACGAGAAAAAAAAGAACCGACAAAAAAACTCAAAAAAAAGTCAAAAATTTAGAAAAAGATGAAATTATGAATAATGCAAAAATAAGCTTAAGCCATATTGAACACAGCATTAATATACCTAATAGTTTTGCTTCAGAGTAAACTAAGGGAAACAAAATTACAAAACCACATAGGCTTGGACAGACTTGACACAATGCTTGGATGACTCACGGGCTTCCTTCCAATGGATATCTGCATGGCTTCTTGATCTTCTAGTTGGTTCGGTCTTAGCAATTCAGTCATTAGGGAGACGTGCAGACCATAGGCTCCTCACGGTACAGGTGGATGGACTTCTCCTATGACTTGCTTGGACCATGTACCACTCAATGGCCTTCTTCCTGTAGGTGTGATCGTATGAGCTTTCTTTCTTCACATTTAAACGTGAGAATACACAAAGAGCTTGTATGAGATAGAATAATATTCTCACCAATGCATAAAAATTCATTAAGAAACAAATTCACCTGATAATATTTAATGCGGCTCAATAATTCTTTCCAGTGAAATAAATTTTTAGCTAAAAATCGTAAGACATATGTGTATCCGTATCATATTATGGTCTATTTGCCTTCAATCCTCCCCGCTTATGATTCTGGAGCCAACCTACTAGCCAAACGTTTTCCAGGGACAACTTCAAAATCCAGAGCAGAAGCTGAAAAATGAGAATCTGGAACTCTAACAAAAAGACCCTTACATACCAGAAGTAGGGCCTTGACATTAACCATGGAGAAAATTGATTATATGCCATCGAATAACTCTTTTTTATGGTATGCTATTGAGCTCCAATTTTTCTTCACAATGTGCCATTGCCATCAAATAGTCTGACAATTGCTTGCCATTAAGAGTGTGCAAAGACAAATTTATCCTCATGAACACATGCCATTCTCTCATCATTCTCTATCTCTGCGTGTGGGATCCAGAAGTCAAATGTATCTTCCTCCTACTGCTGCTCTCTCCCCCTACCACCACCATCCAGCTGCTTGTCGCCCTCCACCGCTGCCCCTTGGCCAGTGAGGAAAGTGATGCCCATTTCACCTCTCCGTCGATTGTCCTTGCCACAAGGTACAAGGTCACTTTAGATATCCTGGAGGAGGATTCTAGCTCAGAGGTGGTGGCCCCCCGAAGCCCCCTGGCGAAGCGGAGGACACCACCCCCATGACCTCCCCTGCACGAAGCCCCATGCATCCTGACAACCTCGAACTCCAGTTCCCCTCCCTGGTGACTCCACCACAAGTTTGAGTTATTTTTTTAGTTTCTGGGATTTCGCGAGGCTGTCTCTGTTGTGTTCCCTGATGCTGTTGCCCTCGACAATGACCCCTCCTTCTCCAGTGGCTATCGCACAGGCGTCCAACAATGGAGGGGCTTGACCCGGTGTATCCGACACAGTTGTCGTGCGGTGAAGCTTACTAGCTATCGCTTGGTTACTTCATTCCTCGGTCAGATGCTCTTCGCGCCATGCGAGCTGCCGCAAATTACATTGACGTGCCGCTGGATCGCACGGTGCTCCAGTCGTGTGGGACCAAGCTGCTCTTCGACGCCTTTGAGGCATGTGAGGCGAAAGTACGTTGGTCTCATAACGCCTATTTGTCCGTGTTTGGCCGTGGTGCCTTACTAGTTTTTAAATTGAGTATCTGTTTAAGATGGGGCCTACAAGCCGATTGTAGTAGGCACTATATCGATTTCAATTATACCGATCAAAATCGTACGAGAATATCTTTTTCTATATTCTCTCTCGTGAATAGTTAGAATTTAAAATTTTAAGCAGATACCATAAGTCCCGTACCAAAGAGAAGGAGACCAAGATCACTCATTGGCATGCATGGTTTCCCCGCAAACCCTACCAGCGGCTTCACAGACGAAGACCCGTTTGTCCTTGGCGCGTGTCTACTGCGCTCTGTTTCGGGGAGCCCCACCGGCCACGGCGCGACAGCACAGTCGCCACAAAAAATTTCGCACGCGTCCTCCACAGATCCCCGAGCAGCAGCCGTCCTCCGCCACAACTTTCGCCATGGGCGCGCGCTAGCCCCGCCCTTATTATCCCCGCCCCACCTATGGCCACCACCGCTCCCCTCCCATGGCTCTCCTCGCGCTCCGCCTCGGCCACCTCCCCCTCGCCCCACCCCACCGCCGCCGCTGTAGGCTTATCGTATCCTCCAGTGCCGGCCCCGTGAGGGCCGCGCGCGACGGGGGCGCCGCCGCGGTGGTGTGGTTCAAGCATGACCTCCGCGTCGACGACCACCCGGGCCTCGCTGCCGCCGGTTGGAGCCGCCCCGTCGTGCCGCTCTACGTCTTCGACCGCCGCATCCTCGCCGGTAATCCACCACGCAGCTGTGTGCGTGTGTGTCACTGATTTAGGAATGCCGGGGCTGTGGGAAGTGCGCGCGACGTGTTCGATGCATTGCCTTAGGGTTCGTGGCCGTGGTTGATCGGACGCTTGTGTGTCGGTGCTAGCCCTGTACTGTCTCTCGCGCCTCAAGCGTGGCGCGGGCTGTGGTTGGATCGTTGTGCTTTTGCCTCAATGTTGCAAAAGCTATTGCCTTTGATTACTTTGCTGCTTGGTTTGGTGGTTTTGTAGAAATGCAGAGTAAACTGAAGCCGAACACTGGGTAAGGGGTGCCTGTTGTCAAATCAAACTGTTAGGTATGGGTCTTGTGGCCGTTAGCGTGGGCTGATATTTGCCACTAATTTGGAAATTTACTGGCATAAAACGCGGTTTGCCTACAATAGACACTATCAAATGGGGGAACCAGTTCTGCTTTGTACCGCATTGTACTTGCTGCTTCGCAGGATAATGTAGCTCCACCCAAATCTCCACATGTAAGTTACTGTCGCCAAGTTGCATATCACGTCTGCAACTCATCCATTTGTTGCCTGTCAGATCAGTAAGGTTTAAAGGAGACTGGGGTGTCATACAGCAATTCTGATTCTGCTTCTGCAATGCTAGAATGATATACCTCTGAATGAACACTCTTAAATAAACTCTAGTCTAAAACATGGTTCATCAGAAATCACTCAAATCAGTAAATCACATTAATGAATAATGACAGTTGACATCTAATGGAATTTAGCAGGCAGTCCTCCTGCTGGCTTAATTTGAAGAACACACTGACGGTTGACATTATTAACCCTTTTTCAAATGCAATGCTATTGCATACGTCTTGCATTTGAGGGGAGGTGTTAAGGGTATTAGAGATAGAATATGAATCAGCATATTCCTCTGTAATACCCCTTTGTACTCCCTATATATATTGCCTATTAGGTCTCTTCAATAGACACACAATATTCATAACAATATCAACGTTTTTTCATCCTTTACAGGTTATTCAGATACAATGCTGGAATTGCTGCTTTTTGCTTTGGAAGATCTTAAGCTGGTACTGAAGTCTCAAGAGTCTGACCTGTTCATAGGCTTGGGAAATGCTGAAGATGTTGTTCTGAAACTTGTAAATGAGGTTGCTATGCAAGGTTTATGTTGAGAATTGAGCGTAAGAGTTTACACATACATTCCTAACATATCCAGATCACCTGATTGCATGCATTGGTGGAGCATAACAGGTACAAGCAGGCCTCATTTTTACAGAAGAGGAAGTTGAATACAGTGTCCGCAGTGTTCTAGCCAATGTTGAATCATCTTTGTCTAATGGATCATTCACATGGGGAAGACCTCCCGAGATAGTGGTTTGGAGTGCTCCATTGTATGACTACAAGGTAATGTGGTATCTCAAGTTGCCAACCTCTCTTGTTATCCTCTAGCAACTTGATTATGTATGGCATGCTGAAGTAATAATTCCACCAGAGCCTGAGGGAATTGTCGACATCACACAATCAATTTTTGAAGGAAAAATTATCGATGGCTACACCTCTTGCTGCCCCAACTTTGCCTGCTCTAAATGTGGAGTTAGACACAGGTGCACTTCAATTCTATTCTTTGGGCTGATACTTATTTGTTTCCTTGAACATCTTGGTGTGTCCATTTAGATATTACAACAATTTCCTGTTCAGGTTCTCTACCCACACTCAAAGAACTAAAAGGATTCCTGAAAGGCAGTAGAGTATCAGAAGATAATTGGGTTCTTCTCAAGAGCACGTCAGCAAGATCTATTCTACAAAATACCCTCAACCAGAGAAAGATTAAAAGTAGTGCTACATTGAGTGACAGCAATAGAGGAAAATTAGAAGATTTCACCGCGAGTGCTGGTGCTCCAGGGAGGAGAATTACGGATTCAATGTTTGCATCAGAATGTTCACTTGAAGTTAGAGGTGGAACAGATATTACTTTGGATGCTTTAGCTGCTTACCTGAAATACCTAGAAGGCACAGGAAAAGCTAATTGGCAAGAGTATGTGTAATCACCTATTGTTTTTCTTTAATCAGATTCTCATCGGCCGTTTGTCCACTCAAATCAAAACTACAGATATACTTATCCACATGGTTGGTGTGCTTGTATTTGGAAATGCTGCATAGCTTCCAATGGAATGGATTGTCGTTTCGTTCTGTTATTTATGCAATGCAGTCTCAGATGTTATATGAATCACTAGTGATTTCTGATAGCAGGTCTGATTTAAATTCTGTGTCCAGGTTGCATGATAAAGTGCGCTTAGCTGAAACCAGGGATGGTGCTTCGTTCTACACCTTGTTTGGTACTGCACTTCAGCTCGGAGTCATATCCAGGAGGAGAGTTTACCATGAAACTATTCAATATGAGAGAGATCGCAATGCTGGCTTTTTATCACCATTTGGATACTCAACACCTACGGTGACAGCAGCAGTAGATGCTATCTGTATAATGGAGGTACTTGAATTTGCTACCTCTCCTGTCCTGTTTTCAGTGGCACACCTTTTTCTCCTCTTTTGAATTCACTTGTTAAGAACATCAGACATGATTTTATTTTCCCCTAACAATCTATTTGTTCACATGGAAGTGGTACTGGCTCTTGTCCTTGAAATCCCAAGTATGCATTGAGGGAAATTATCCTATAAAAATTTGGAGATGGAAGGGTTATCTTATACAGGTATGTGGTCTATCTTCAAGTTCTGTGCTCTCTTGCACATAACATGATGTACTCTTCTTCCAGTGCAGCAGTACCCATTACTAAATACCAATTTTTGGGTTGTATTACCTTTTCTATGTAGGTGGGAAACGTATCAAATGATAAGTAGTCTTAAAATAGGATAATGACAAGTATCAATCTTAGTCATTAGACTGAATCTAGATGACAATAAAAAAACTAGAAGCCACTAACATTTTTTAAAGGACCCCTTGAATTATTCCACTTTGCACTTGTATCCTTCCACCTTCTAGTGATAATCGGCAACTCACCTTGATCTATATACCATTCATGTTTGATCTAGCAGTGGCGATTTGAGTTCTTGTTGTCCTATTTAACTTTTTAAGGGTAGCTCCTACTAGATACCGACCCCTATGTAGGTAGGCAATAACTCTTTTCGTATCCCAATTTAACATCACTGACACTAACCAGGCTTTCAAATGAAGCATGTTAAGTTAAAGTTTCCATTCATCAGGACAGTACCTCTTCTTTCAAATCCATTTTTTTTTCTTTAGAAAGCTAAGAAAAACTTATGTTTCGCTTTTATATATTTATCACAGTTGTTTTTTTTGTAAGTTTGTTGCATAGTGTTATCAATAGACTGAACACATAACTTGCTGGCAAAGATCCTGTTTTCTGACAAGCTCATATTCTTTAATTTTCAAATTTGTTAGATTCTTTATTTATGCTACTACATCTTATGCACATTCAACGTACTTGTTTTCCGCTTCCTGTTTTGCTTATGCAATCAAATTTATCAATGTAATTTAGATTGACATCCGGAAATTCCTCATTTAAAGCTTTATTGGCAGTATACTTCTGTTGGCCATGAAGGTCCTGCAGTTCTTCTTGTGCATGGCTTTGGAGCTTCCCTGCATCACTTTCGTGACAATATAGGCAGCATTGCTGATGAGGGACACCGAGTTTGGGCAATCACTCTTCTTGGCTTTGGGAAATCAGAGAAACCAAATGTCAACTATACAGAACTTCTGTGGTCAGAATTACTGAGGGACTTTATTACTGATGTTGTCCGGGAACCTGTGCATCTTGTCGGCAACTCTATTGGAGGTATACATTTTGACATATTGATCTTCTAACAATGCTCAGATTATGGGCAAGAACTCCTTTGTTCGAAACAATCTTAATGAAGTCATTCTCTTGCTGTAATATTCTCAGGTTATATCTGTGCTATTACTGCTGGCTTATGGCCTTCTCTTGCAAAGTCTCTGGTTCTTTTAAACTCAGCTGGTTCAGTTGTTCCAAGTTACTCCTTCATCCCATTAAGTGAAGTAAGGCAACCGGCATTCACTAGAATAATTTCCATTTAAATTATTGTTTGCTGATTCTCCGCTGTATGATATTGATAGGTCAAAGATGTGAAGTGATATTTGCATCAGTTAAAATGGCATTGGATACCATATGTTTGTTATTAATACCGAGAGCAATTATTTGATCATATTAATTGGGCGAGATAATGAATTTCTACGCCTGGGTGCCTCTCATACATTGTCATGTTTCTGTTGACTTACATTAAGATTGAAAACATGTGCATTAAAAATAGAACTCGATAATACTGTTTGATCCATATCGATGTCTTTTTATATAGTAGATCAACCTATCCTTAGCTGTTAAAAGCTCTATTGTGAGAACTGAGAAGTGATTAAAATTTTCAGATGCAATGTTTATGTGTGTTTCTGGTTTGTTGGAATTATGGAGGCATAGTTAAATGATAACTCTGAAGAGAAGTGTAGGTAAGGCTAAATTTTTTATGGTCCAGATACATATCATTGGCACCTGTATTCAACCAATATTTCCTGAAAATTATAATCCGGAAGCAGTAAAAAATCATAATTCTTTATATTGAACTTTTTAGTATCCAAGCTATATTACTTTTGCAAATTAAACTTAATGCTACTAAATGCAAATACATACAGGAAGGACAAGCTTCATGGCTTTCAAGGTTGCAGGCACGCCTCCTTTTGCTCTTCTTGAGGTCCACGGCAGGGGGCATTCTTAAGGAATACTATCCTACCGTATGTGTATCTTGAAGCGTTTTATGTTTTTAAATATTTAAATAGTACCTATTTTTTACTGAGCAATACCAACCTTTTCGTTTGTAGAGAACTGAACGGGTTGACAAGGCACTCGTGGATGAGATTATACGAGCTGTATCCTCAGATCGCACAGTATATATATTTGGCATGCACTTTATTCTCAAATTGTGCAGCATAGTCTACATTGTTTCCCTTAACAAACAAATTCAGTCATATGATCCTGGTGCAGCAACAGTTATTCAGAGCATATTCAACTTCAATCTTTCAATTCCTCTTAATTTTTTATTTGATTCTTTTGGAGGAAAAATCTTAGTTATTCAGGTATGTGCCTAATATCATCCACAGAATACATATCTATTACATTAGTACCTACTTGAGTGACTGTTGACATATGGGAGGCTAACTTCATCTTTATTTGCTTCTTCTGAAACAAGGGAATGAAAGATCCGCTTACAAAATCCGAGTCGTTTGTTTCCATGCTTAGAGAGCATTGCAGCAAGGTCCATATTAGCGAGTTAGATGCAGGTGACTCTCTCCCTTCCCTCTCGCCCTGTGCGTGCATGCGTGTGCTCGAACATAATCTTTTCATTTCAATCCGTTTCCTGGTCAAGGGTTTCTGTAGTTTGTGTTTGGGTTTGTTTTCTCATAGCGAAATATAACAGGTCATGCTCCACACGATGAAGTTCCAGACGAAGTAAATTCCTTACTGTGTGAATGGATGAAAATGAAAGAGACCGAAGTTAAGCCAGCCTTGGAGAAGTCCAAGGCAATTTAGGTAACATTTAGAATTCAGGGCACCCTATCTATTGGCTGATTGTATAACATGATCTTCAGAAGCCGTTTGGTAACACGTTGATCACAGTGTACCCGGCAACTAGTCTGTACAAAATTTACTTCACAAATATGGCTTACCTCTTAGGTGACAAAAAAAGGACATGAGTTGTTAACGCTGTACAAAATTGTATGTGTGTATCACTTTTAAGCCCCGTACCATTTTCTGGCAACAGAGAGGAAAACTAGCATCCGAGCAGATTACATAGCAAGTTGGCAGAATGCGAGATGCAATTTGCACTTGCGGGGAACTTACTAGTGGTTCGTAAAGTTGCTTTTGATTATAGGATGGATCTGGCCCCAAATCAACATTGAACCCTACATTACAGGTAATGTCTAGTCTAATCATATATGCTTGTGACCCCATTGTGCAAGTAATGTGTAATCATGCTACGTCTGTACTATTTGTACTTCACTTGTTTTATTTGCGCAGCATAGAAGTACACAATCATGAATGTTTGGATGCATTCATTCGTCCTTTCTCTTCAAAATTCTTAGTGAGGCCAATCGTAATCACCTCATCTAACTATTCTCCAGGAAAATGAATTATCGGAACTTTATATTGATCTAATTGACCAGGGTGTGTTCTTTAGCGGTGGGGACTAGGGAGTTCCGAGTGCTTGGCCTGGGTTAAATCTTTCGTCAAGGGGCTCGGTAATCGTTGGGGCGCATGTTGCACGTCTGTTTGATGCAGAATCGACTACGTACGGAATTTTACATATTTGAATTTCGTTGCGATATCCTTGAGCTTCCCGGTTCTCGTCATTTGTATATCAAACCCGTTTTGATCTCATCTGTTGAAGTTTGATTGTATTAATCAAAAGGCCTGAATTGCATGTAGCAAAACCAAGTTTAGTGATGAAGTTTGATCATACGACCCTTTTCGGCCTGTACTATTTTGTGAAACTGTTGGCCACTTCTAAAACTTGTAGGGTTTTACTACCTCAGGGGTTCTAGTACTTTAATTATTTTTTAGTACTGGTGTTATGTACTGAATTCTACCACAAGTTATAGTACTGATATTACGTAGAGATTCCAAACAGTTTCTGACTTTTGACTGTTAAAAACTGGCTTTTTAATGTAGTGACTTTTTAAAGTGATTTCTATAAGCCAGTTATAGGAATTACTATAAAAGTTGCTTTAAATAAAGTGATTTTTCAACACGAGTGTCTCTTACTCGTTTAATATATCTCGCAATCGGCTAAAAACCACATCACTTTTGAACGAGGCCCAGCCTCAAGTGCTTAACAATCCTTGTTTGCTATACAAGGCATCGTCCTAGACACTGGACCGTGATTTCGTCATCCTGAGTATGCATTACATCAGTACTGCGTTTAAGTTCCATTCAACGCAATCAACAAATCACTGGCGCTTGCATCCTTTGGAAGATCATGAGACGGCCTTGTCAGTTTGGTCACCTTCTCCCCTCAAAAAGAATTTGAGCATTAGCACTCCAGGACAGCAACCCTCCCTGTTCTCCAGAGTGATATCATGTCTTTCATCATACATATTATTTTGCCCCTCTTTTGCTTTGATGCAAAATCTTTAGTAGTGCTTTGCATAGCAAAGCAGGCAGCTTGTACTTAGCACCAGCGTCAGCCCTTGGCATCCTGCTCACTATATATCACATTATGTATGCTTTAGTTGGTGGCCATCTGGAAATCTTTAGGCAGAGCTTCCATCAGTGAGGGCATAAACAAAGCTCTGATTGGGATCACCCAACCAACCCACCTTATCTATGCACAAGCTTTCACCAGGACCCTGTCTTGAGCTCACCAAATCTGACAGTGACACAAGCCAATCCATGGCCTCGATGACCAATTCCCTTTGGTCATGTTTTTGTAGGCTTTGACCGATGGTTTTTTGTTGTGGTTAATGACCTTTTGCTACTTTTTTTTAAGACGGCAACGGACGATAGAGACGTCGACATAGATAGCGCATACAGTTTTAGACTCAGAAAGCCGTTTTGAATAATCCGTTTCAAGAAGTCGTCCCGATTATTTTGATTTTCGGAGAAGTTAAAAGCCAAAAGAACACGACAAGCTACTGATCATCCCTTCTCCAATTCCTCCCCCCTAATGATAGGCCCAAGGATCACTGTGCACAAGAGAAAGGCAAGTACTTGTCCATGGCCAGCACTAGTACCAGCTACTGTTACTACCCCATCTTGCCTGCAGTTGCTACCTCCACAAGCCTCCTCGGATTTGTTAATGATTCTGTTCTTTTCGCTGGTGTCCCGTTGGTCCAATCGCACATGATGTTTACAAGCTATTGCTCATGGTCATGGGCCACCAGCCGCTGCCGCTGCCGCTGCTTCTGCTACGTTCTTGTCGTCTGCTTCAACTTTCAAGTCGATCGAGTGCGCCCTCGTGCGCGCGCTCTCCTCGCTACTATATTTCTTGGCCGCTTCTTACGCTATCGCCCTCGCGTTCCGACGTGTGTTTGCGCAGATCGGAAGATAGGATCCGGGCAAACGCACAGTTGTTTCTACTGACGTTGATGTTTCAGAGTTCAGACAAGCACTAAGCTAGAGCGTAGATTGAGACGCAGGTCAATGAATCATTTTTATATCTTGCTGTGCAGAAGATACATGCAAGTAGGTGAGAAGATTAATTAGAGATCAACAGCCCTTTTATGTTCAGTGTTAAAAAAGAGTGTCGCTTGCGAAGTTGGTAGGAATGGAACTGTTGGTTTGAGTCATCTGAATCTGATGATGAGGTAGAGAAATTATGCAGCCTTTGATATCTCTGTCACGGCCTGAAATGTACGAAAGCGTAGCAGTCCATATGACTACTGAATGTTGAGAAGTTGAAAGTGCCATTTGGTTAGAAATTTTACTTGATGCGTGCGCCCAATTGAGCGTAGAAGTCAAGGTTCTTGCTGCCTTGTGTTCCTCTGTTATGTGGTCACTAACTGATACTAAAAAAAAGAATCATTTCAATCCCTTTGGTCTATGGTACTGCATTTGCACCCCTCTTCTCGTCTGTTTAGCAGCAAGTGAAACTTCAGAAAATTTCTAAAGTTCAGTCTAAAATCAACATGCATGTTACACAAAACTATATTTTACTCTTGCATGCGGCTGTAACTATCGCAATGATTTGGTAGAGCTAACAAGTTTCTGCACTTCCTGGTTAATTCTCCAGTAACTTATTAGAGAAACAGATGTATATATTTCTGTGAACCGAACCGAGTGTGACATGACAATATCCTACATACTATGAACGATTTGTTTCTTAAAGACAGAACTCTTACGAAAGACGACGCCGATTAAGAAGTTTCTTTCTCGAGAGCCTTCTTACTATCATCACTGGAATAATTACTTTAAAGACTGTTTACTGAAAATAATCTGTACCCTAGATGATTGCATCTCCAAAAATTTATCATCCTTTTCATTGGATCGAGCTACGAGTTGCATAAAAGAATTTACATTGTGTGTACACATTTGTTACTGGCTAAGAATGGAAATCCACGTATGTATCACCTTGTACTCATCAACTCCAGGAGATAGAACGAGAGAGATGAGACATGAGAGAGGCTATCTAACAAGGCTTTTTTCTTGCATGCACAGCTCACTTAACTTCAGATAACACGTCGATCCGTGGATCTAGTTTGCAGCATACATTTGTATATTTTGTTTATTTGTTCCTTGAACAAAAAAACTAACGTATTAATTGGATAGAATCCATTATTGAATAGCAACTTTAAGCTGCGTGCTGCTGATAGTATATATGCTCATCATTCATCATGTCGCATGACTACTTGTGCAGTTTCCGAAGTGTGTTGCTGCACTCACGGCGAAGTTTAGGCCTCGTTTGCAACATGAAAAATCCTTTAGTTAAGGATTTAGTCGTCCCTCTGGCATAATTCCGCTAAAAATCATTAGGTTAATTGTAACTAAATAATCTTAGGTTCTAGTCAGATCCGCAATTTACGACTAAAGATATGCATGTACATCTAGTCGGGCGTAGCTTCTCTGTTCTCTTCTGTCTGTTTCTCTTATGTTTCTGTTGACATGACAAAGATCTAAAGTACCAGAGGAACACAAAGAGATAAAAAATACTCTAAATATTTGTCACATCAATGAAAATACGGAAAGAAGAGAACAGGGAAGCTGCATTCCATGTAAGTCTCTAGAGAGACCCGTTTCGTTGTCGTGCTGTCTCCTCTGTGATCTTTTCAGTTCTCTCTCATCTCCGGTAAAAATCCATCACATCTCTGACACTTTTTACATTTCACATCCAGACGAATCTCTCCCTTTTAATTACTTTTTTACTTTTCACTTTCCGTTCTTTGCTTTGCTTTCCTTTCCTTTTCGTTCACCCCTTCCATTCTTTCCCGTCCATTAAATTGTCAAAACTTCTGAATACAAAATGGTGTCGTCATCAACTAGTGCCATATATACAAGCAACTTTGTTTTTCCAACTCAACTGCACCGTTGAACTGGGAATACCTACCTACTCAATCGTACTATCACAGACAAAAGAGATGGATAAACATAACTACCTTGCAAGTAGTGAACTAATCATAACTCATAACTTAACTGCAATGAACCTCGTCAACTTTGCAGAGAGACATATATCTAAAAAACATTCTTTGCTCACTACTTAGCCCTGTTTGGTACAGTCTCAAATTCTTATTTTTCAGTTTTCGCTTCTAATTTTCGGAGAATCCACTTCTCTGATAATCTGGAACTATCTTAGAAAAACGTTTGGCTAGTAGATTACCTCTAAAAACTACAATAAAGAGGATTAGAGGCAAATAGACTATACTACTCCTAGTTGTAACACTTCATTTATATTTGTGTCTTACTCCTTTTGTATTTGTAC